>CM034146.1:370425847-370446145 GCA_019776745.2 Taxus chinensis
TAAATTTGTGTTACTTTGTAAACGTGCAATCATTATTGTTGTGTTTACTAATCTTTTACTTCGTTTAGTGTTTATGTGTTTTTAGTTAAAATAAACAAAAGAATAGATAAATAAAATTAAAGGCTTAAATAAATAAATGAAAGCCCGTAAAAGGGGCGGATTAGGGCAAAGTGGAAGAAGGTGAAAAAGTCCAAAAATTGCAGTTAGGGTTTTATTTTTTATTTTTTTTTGGCTTTTGGAATGCGTTAGTTTTTGGGCATGGGGCGGCTGGCTGGTTTGGGGGCGCAGGGATTTGCTCAGAATGAGTATTGTTAAAGAAGCCTTGGAAGCTTTCAAGCAAATGCTTTTGATTCATGTAAAGCCAGACTCCACAACCGTTTTCAGCTTCCTCCCAGCGTGGGAAACACGCCCAGACCTACATGGGCTCCCAGCAAATTTAAAAAAAAGGCAGAGGAGTTTTGTCAGTTTTGTAGTTGTAAGTGCTTCATTCACATGTAAGAAAACATGGAAGCATGCACTTGGCAGGGATGGCATTGGCTTTGCTTGTTTTTCTTTCTTTCTGGTTAAAACGTGTGCAAAACATGGAAGCATAAAAAAAAAAAAAACGCTGAGCTGTTTGTTAGAATGCCTCAAAGAAATGCGGTCTCATAATGCTATGATTTTGTAGGATGTGCAAAAAATGAGTTTGTTGAAAAGGCCTTAGAAACTTTCAAGCATATGCAAAACCATATTCCGCAACCTTAGCTGTATTCTCCCTGTCTGTGCGCCTAAATGGGAGTTTTAAATTAGTATATGGACTGGTAAAAGTGCATACAAAATGTGGAAATAAACACAAGGCATGAGAGCTATTTGACTAAAACACCTGATAAAAACGCGGCCTGCTGGAAAAGAACCTGGTATTATATACTGAATACATGCAGTTTTACACACAATGGTTTTTTAGTTCTGTATGTAAGTTGTGTATGTACAAACAAGTTGGTGCTCATAAGGATCAGTTGAGCTTGGATTCATTCATGGAGATATGTGTGCTCATAACCTACTATGGTGAGTGAAAGCCAAATTTCATAACCTTTGTAAGCATCCTAACTCCTTGTGTCGAGATGCGAATTTCGGAGCAAGGTTTTCGTGTGGTGGACTTGTTGTTTGTATGCGTTCTAACTAGCTTGGGGCTCCTCATACATTGCATCATCGATTAACAGGATTTGTACGAAGTGGGTATGTTAAAAATCTTGGAAACTTTCAAGCAACTACTTATTCTGTTGGGAAACTTCAAGTGATCAAGAAGTTGGTGTGACGTGGTGGAGATTTGATCTAGGCTCCTGATCTGGTTGACAAAGTGTCAAGGCGAGATGCTGAACTGAATCCCACAGTTTCGACCGACTTCATTCTCTAGGCATGGTTCTTCTTCCCTTACCTCTCATAATTCTCGTGTTTTAGTTCTCTTTTGCAACTAAATAGAATTTTAAATTATTAGGATTTTTAATACAGTTAAATGTCCCTTCAACTCGTTGCAAAACAATAAAGTGTCGTGTCGTAACTCTCGAAGTCATTATAACTCGTCTACTTTAAACCATGAACTATCACCCTCGCTTCGAGATGATTTAGAAAACTCTTACCCTTCTTGATCGCTCCAATATCGTTTTATCGACCAGACGAATTTGACTCCCCATTGATAAATTTGACCTTCTCCTTGTTTTAAATAGTTAAATTTTGTAATTTTTAGAGACTCACTAAGTACCCTTCGCAACTCTGGAAACGAGATGTGAAGTTTCATTCGTGTACCTTGGTATACGAGGAGTCACCTTGACCTTTGGTTTGACCTGAAATGAACATATGACATCCTTTTGACGCTCTTATAGGAGCCCTGTTACATTGGGTTACAGCAGTAGTAAGTTGTTAAATCTAGAAAGTTGGCTTTCGTTTTGAACCGCCATTTGAAGCCTGAATGGAGAAATTACGTTCCATCTTCGCAAACCTCTAGCGTTTATACTAGAAAAATGCATGGAACATTCAATATAGGAAAGAGCACTTTTTCGGGATAGTTTGGTGAAGCCATTTTGTAGGCCTCCGGTCACAGTTTGACGAGGTCAAACTGGTCCAATTTCGTCTTGTCACTCCAGAAAACTTGTTTCTGTTTAAAAATGGTTATCTAGTTCTCAATCCTGTCGAATCTGATGAACTCTCTTTATATAGGGGAACAAGTAGGATATGTCTCTTTGCATTTTCCTCCATCGAACATCATTTTGGATGCGGTTTTTTGGGCCCTCGAGCTAACTTTTGTCATTTTACAACTGGGTGAATACGACCAGGGGCCCCAGAGAACTAACCGCCAAACGTAAAACATTCACTCTTTTTCAATTCCGTCAGTTGCTATGAACTCTTGGTATATCTGGGGACACGTAGAAAGTTAATCGTGGTGTGTGTGCTCATTGGAAGATAACCTTTGGAAGTAGTTTCTTAGCCTCCGAGCCCGTTTTGAATGTTTTGTAGCTAGTGAGAAAATGTAAGGATAGAAAACTGCGGGACCTCGTACGGTTGCCAAATCACCCTGAAAACATTTAAACACACGTAAATAATTGTTTAAAACACTGATAATGAAACTTGTTGCGTGTATTATAACTTTTGACAAAATGATGTTTTCTCTCTCTTCCTTTCTCTTTCTCTCTCCTGGGTTACAAAATGAAGAAAAATGAAATGCAATGAATACATGTCTCTAAACCTTTTTTTTTGGATTGCAAATTGTAATTATTGTCAGATGTAAATGGGAAACTGAAAAATGATAATTATGATTGATTAGGGTGGATGCCATGCCAACGATTTATCGCTGATATCATGCTCACGTGGGTTTTGCAGGATGGAAGAATGATGAAAAAAAGGCGATGTGTAATTTAATTATTATTATTGTAATTTTTATAGGTCATTGTAAAATGAATAACTGTCTAATGTAGTCTCTTGTTACAGAAAAGTTATAATTGAAATTTGTTAATATGCATGAGATGCTAGTTTTAGGGATACTTAGGAAATGTGCATCTAATCACCGGTTCAATTTGTTTCTTAGTTGTGTATGGCAAAAAAAAGGGTTTGATTTATACATAGTAAATTGAAATTGAAGTTAATATATTGTAGTACTTTCTCAGTATTCTATAAACGATTAAATTAATTACTGGGTTATCTTCTTACCTTGCAAACATAATAAAGAGTTTTAATGGGAACACTCAACCTTAATAAAATATTCATGCATAACTTGCCTGCATGTGTGATCCTTTTTACCATATAAGAAATTTAAGACCGTAGAACGAACTTAAGCTTTGCACTCGATGGAACACTTTAGGTTAGGTAAATAAAACCCCTAGTTGGAGTTTACCGTCATAGTCAATATGTTTAGCGACATGGTCGTGAACCCATATTTTAGGAATGTCATGGTCCAACTTTATCCAGAGTATGTGGTTTCCTTCTAGTTTTGGTAATCGCGAGAAGAATGCCCTCTCTTCAGGTCCGACACCAGGTTGAGTGGCGAAGACCGCTTTGGAAGTCACCTTTTGAGTCCTTGTTCGAAGGAACGACTAAACGGTGTTACCTTGGTTTCTATCAAAATAACATCTTGGTATCTTCTTGAAGGTGGTTTAGTATAAATATGTCCGCCTGCCTTAAAACTCTTATATAATTGAGGCGTGGATCATTAAGTGCATATTGGGAGAAACCAAACCTCAGCTAATTAGTAGGTCTCACTTATGGTTCATGTATAGTTACAATTCTTCTGATCATGTACCCCATTCAAGAATTTAGTCAAATACTTCTATAAATTTTGATTACAAAACAATGCTAAGAACGAGACCTTAGTGCAATGTAAGAGCATATCATATAATGTTGCACATGAGATTGGAGATTAGGATTGAGGTCAATCTTGGAGTCCTTATAACTTAATTAAACTTTTTCATGCGTTGCAAATAATATAAATTACCTTGGTGTGACCAAACGTCGAGAAAACAAAAGATATACATATAAAAATCAAATTTGGAATTTAACAAATTATTGAACTATAATATTAATGGTAGCAAAATAACTATTCCGTGATTGATGGATGTTCTTGGAAAAATCTATTTCAAATCTATGTCTTCCTTAATCCCAAGATTTCATCTTGACATCACGTTAGGTTCACTTGTGTAGCAAGGGTAAATTTTAAACATTAAATAAACGTTTGAGAAGCATATTCTTAACATAAGAACAAGATAATCAAGTTTTGTATATGTGATTTGAAATTGTGCCAAATAATCAATGTAAGTTATGGAAATTTCCATGATGCATAAAGGAAGCCAACCTAAATTGGTCGAACTGTAAATTAAAGGTGGAATGAGCTTAAGATCTTGTAGATGGAAAAAAAAAGGGAGAAAACTATCCTTGCATAATAATGTTCTTAGGATGTTAATTGTAACTAAGATGTAATTAAAGAAATGATGTGTTGTGGTTTCGCCGTTCCTGAAGTCATGTTTCTTGTGGTTGGGTCATTGCTAGTATTCGTTCCTCGGGAAAAGTGTGGCATTGATATGCCTATGTCATTCTCATGGGTCTATGTGAGTCGATGACTTATGTGATTGTCATATGTGAGTCAAGTTTCTGTACTTGGAGCCCTTGCGGTGTTGTGTGTAGCGTGCATTGTAAGTCAAAAAAAAATATCCTGGTATTTTACTATTGTCATTGGGTGTGTAAAATGTGGGCACTACATATGGTATCAGAGTAGAGGTTCATGCTCTCGAACCTCTAGGATAGATTGGAGTTGTGATGATTCTACATGATGGGGATGGTGTTACATGATGGGTTGCATGATGGTGATGGTGTTTCATGATGGTGATAAATATTGGAAGAGTAATGTGTTTTAAGAGTGATGTGATCTATGTTGTAATTGTGATAGATGTGAACACACATGATGTGTATGTCACTTAGTGTGCATTTGTTATCATGTTGAGGTGCTTGGGATGGGAGTATTCTCTCTCCTTCGTGTGGATTCTATGAAGAATTCACGTGTGAATTACTGCTTGTGATGAGAGTATTGACTCTCCTTTTCGTGGATCCAATGAGGAATCCATGTGTGATGTACCGCCTTGTTGTTGTGAACGGAATGATATTGTGATATGGGGGTGTGTCGATATGTTGTATGACTGGATTGATGTAAAGTGAATTGAATTGTATCATGATGTTTTACCATGTTTTGAAGAAATGTGTGTATCACCTTGTATGTAGCAAATGAATGTTATGTTGTGATGTTACTATGTCCATTGTATGTATGATTTGTGTAATATGTAATGATTCATGTTGTGATATAGGGGCATACAGTGAGCCTATGAACCCTATTGTACAGTGATTGCACTTTGGGTGCAGGATGTGGTAATGTGATGTATCATAACCTGTGAAGGTAATGATTGTGTTGTACCCTGTATATATATCTATACCATGCGCAAGATGTTATGGTTGTTGGGTGTGAATTACCATTGTGTTTGTGATGTAGTTATGTGTATGTTGTGGACCTTACACTAGATGACCCTAAGGGGATAAATTGTCAAGAGTGTATGTGTGGAGAGAGGAGGCGTGGACCAGATTGTCATAATCTTGAGCTGAGTACAAGTGAGAAAGTGGAGTCTTATATAGACTGAAAACCCACTTTTATCTGTTTAGTATACTTCGAGCTTGCTCAGTATATTGTGGGTGTGCACCACCTTAGGCTCAACTTATGCAACCTTGTGTCCCCTGCTCTTTCCTATTGGATTGTTCATTGAATAATCCTATGTGATTTTGACTATGTTGATCCTTGTGGGAGTTTGGAGTTATGATTCAGGCAGAGATGATGACAGTTACATTATTTGATATACTCATTTCTGGGTACATGTATATTTTCACGAGCTGAGGCTCGATGTCCGAGTGCCAACAACTCGATGAGTACCCCTTTGGTGGCGGTATGAGGCCACATAGTGATTGTGATGTGCTATTTTCTCATTACGTATTTTATTCGTAAATTAATCTTTCTCTTTTTGCTAGAACCAACTGTTTTTCTTGATTGACATGTTCTTATATTTTGGGCATTTATTTGATTGTTTCATTAACATTTGGATTTTGCACTAACCAAGGCTAATTAGCCATTTGTTTTTCTTGGTTTTAAAACTTTCTTTTCATATTTGAGAGTTTTGTAGCCTAGCCCAAGGCTTTTGATTTTGCCACTTGGCATTTGAATGGATTGTTATGTTGGTTCTAATGTCGTAATGTGTTGGAATAGGGTCATGGGATTTACCATGGAGTGGTTAAACCTATGGACCCGCTTCGTTATATGGGGGTACGCCCCAAAGAGTTACAAATAAACAGTGGGTTGTTAAACCACGAGTTATTATGTCACTTGGGTTGGGGGTGATGAGGCTCTATGTGTCCAGGGCCATAGGGTGAGCCAACCTCATTAAAATGAGAAAGGAGACGGGGCTCTATGGCACTCTAAGTGACCCGATATTCTTGATGGGGCTCTATGGTTGAGTGACCTGACTTGGTTTTGACACTATGTTTCTTTCTCTTTGGGAGGCATATGGAGATTATTTGGTGATGCTTTGGGGAGTATATGGAGTTGCTTTATGATACTTCAGGAGATATATGGAGTTTTACCTGGTACTTTTGGAGATATCTGGGGTTTGTTTCGTGATGTCTTGTTATGTGGGGAGTTGGTATAGTGAGTTATGTATATCTGTGTGAGTCTTTTTGACACCTGGTTATGTATGAGGCTTGACTCTCCCCTTGGTTGGTATGGAATTTTGGATATTGGATTGGAACTATGTTGTTACAGTCATGGATTGTTTTGGGTCATGTGATACCCATTGTATATGTATCAGCGTGTTGACCCGGTTTGTTAGTCATATGTGTGTACTAGATCTATGTCTAGGGCGTAATTGTTGGAAATTAATTGTTATGTGGTCTGCTTGTTGTTATTCCATGGTTGGTGAAACCCTTGTGATGTATTACGGTCGTGAAAGTATGTAAAAGTATGCTTGTGAAAATTAGGTGTTGTGTATAACCCTGGTAGGGTGTTGTGACTGTAGTTCATGATGAGAACCCATGGGAATGAATAAACTAAAATTCGATAAAAATGAAATTTTAAAGGACTTGAATTAACAATAATGTTAATGGAAAGAGATTAATGAAATAATGAATAAGAGAGAACTGCCAATCTTTACAAAACCTTGAAAGTTAAAATTTCTACCAAATGTTCCTAAGGCCACCTCGTGGTCATGCTTTAATCAACTGAAATTTTAACCATAGAGTGCACTTTTGCCAATATTTGTTCCTTGTTGCTTACCGCCTTGCTTCCTTCTCAATGTCATGTCACATCGAGGACGATGCTTTCTTAAGGGGAGGAGAATGTAATGCCCCGTTCACCTTTGTTCCTTTTCTCCTTCAACGATCGTGTTGCTAAGCGTGTAATGTCATCGTGCTCATGTTGATCTCTTGTTGGATTCTGCCCTGTTTGACTACCTTGTTAAGGAGAATCTCATTCTTGAATTCTTTAGGTGGTTTTATTGGTGTCTCGTTGTTGTTCGGGTGTGTCCAGCCTGAAGGGGAACGTCTACATAATAATTATTATATTAAATTATCGTTTTGGTACTTATTATTGGTTTACTCATTGTTAACGGGCTATGATTAATAAATTTTGTGTTATCTTTGTTAACATGGCGATCATTATTGTTGTGTTTATTATCATTTTACTTCGTTTAGGGTTTTTATTTTTATCTAGTTAAAACAAACAAACAAAAAATATTATAAATTAAAGTAAAAGTTTTAAAACTAAGAAATAGCCCGTGATTGTGGGGGCGATTAGGGAAAAGTGGAAGAAGGCGAAAAAGTCCAAAAAACACAGTTAGGGTTTTATTTTTTTATTTTTTTGGCTTTTGGAATGCGTTAGTTTTGGGCATGGGGCGGCTAGTTTGGGGGCGCAGGGATCGGCTTAGAATGAGTATTGTTGAAGAAGCCTTGGAAGCTTTCAAGCAAATGCTTTTGATTCGTGTAAAGCCAGACTCCACAAGCCGTTCGTTCCAGCTTCCTCCTAGCCTGTGTGGGATAGCTATAAAGCACATTGGAGAGTGGGTTTTGAATGTTGTTGCAGTGCAGATGCTTTGGGGACAATGTATCCATCAAGCAAATTAAGATTTTTGTCTGTTTTAGCTTTGGTTGCCACAATCCTCCCAGGTACCCAGAACTGCGTGGGCTCCTAACAAATTTTGTCAGATGTTATAGTTGCAAGTGCTTCATTCACATGTAAGAAAATGTGGAAGCATGCACCTGGCAGGGACATCATTGGCTTTGCTTATTTTTCTTTCTTTCTGGTTGGAACGTGTGCAAAACGTGGAAGCATTAAAAAAAAAAATGCTAAACTGTTTGTTAGAATGCCTCAAAGAAATGCGGTCTCATAATGCTATGATTTTGTAGGATGTGCAAAAAATGAGTTTGATTGAAAAGGCCTTAGAAACTTTCAAGCAGATGCAAAACCATATTCCGCAACCTTAGCTATATTCTCCCTATGTGTGTGCCTAAATGGGAGTTTTAAATCAGTATATGGACTGGTAAACGTCCATAAAAATGTGGAAATAAACACAAGGCATGAGAGCTATTTGACTAAAACGCCTGATAAAAATGCGGCCTGTTGGAAAGGAACATGGTATTATATACTGAATACATGCAGTTTTACACATAATGGTTTGTTAGTTCTGTATGTAAGTTGTGTATGTACAACAAGTTGGTGCTCATAAGGATTGGTTGAGCTTGGATTCATTCATGGAGATATGCGTGCTCATAACCTACTATGGTGGGTGAAAGCCAAATTTCATAACCTTTGCAAGCATCCTAACTCCTTGTGCCGAGATGCGAATTTCGGAGCAAGGTTGTTGTGTGGTGGACTTGTTGTTTGTATGTGTTCTAACTAGCTTAGGGCTCCTCATACATTGCATCATTGATTAATAGGATTTGTACGAAGTGGGTATGTTAAAAATCTCGAGAAAATTTCAAGCAACTACTTATTCTGTTGGGAAACTTTAAGTGATCGGGAAGTTGGTGTGACGTGGTGGAGATTTGATCTAGGCTCGTGATCTGGTTGACGAAGTGTCAGGCGAGATGCTGAACTGAATCCCGCAGTTTCGACCGACTTCATTCTCCAGGCATGGTTCTTCTTCCCTTACCTCTCATAATTCTCGTGTTTTAGTTCTCTTTTGCAACTAAATAGAATTTTAAATTATTAGGATTTTTAATACAGTTAAATGTCCCTTCAACTCTTTGCAAAACAATAAAGTGTCGTGTCGCAACTCTCGAAGTCATTATAACTCGTCTACTTTAAACCATGAACTATCACCCTCGCTTCGAGATGATATAGAAAACTCTTACCCTTCTTGATCGCTCCAATATCGTTTTATCGACCAGACGAATTTGACTCCCCATTGATAAAGTTGACCTTCTCCTTGTTTTAAATAGTTAAATTTTGCAATTTTTGGAGACTCACTAAGTGCCTTTCGCAACTGTAGAAACAACATGTGAAGTTTCATTTGTGTACCTTGGTATAGGAGGAGTCACCTTGACCTTTGGTTTGACACGAAACGAACATATGACATCCTTTTGACACTCTTATAGGAGCCTTGTTACACTAGTTTACAGCAGTAGAAAGTTGTTAAATCTAGAAAGTTGGCTTTCGTTTTGAACCGCCATTTGAAACCTGAATAGAGAAATTACGTCCGGTCTTCGCAAACCTCTAGCATTTATACTAGACAAATGCATGGAACATTCAATATAGGAAAGAGAACTTTTCGGGATAGTTTGGCGAATCCATTTTGTAGGCCTCCGGTCGCAGTTTGACGAGGTCAAACTGGACCAATTTCGTCTTGTCGCTCTAGAAAACTTGTCGCCGTTTGAAAATGGTTTACTAGTTCTCAGTCCCGTCGACTCTGATGAATTCTCCTTATATAGGGGAACTAGTAGGAGATGTCTCATTGCACGCTTCTCCATCAAATGTTAGTTATGGACATGGTTTTCTGGGCCCTCGAGCTAACATTTTACAACTGGGTGAACTACGACCAGTGGCCCCGGAGAACTAACCGCCAAACGCAAACCGTTCGCTCTTTTTCAATTCCGTCAGTTGCTATGAACTCTTGGTATATCTGGGGACATGTAGAAAGTTAATCGTGGTGTGCATGCTCATCGGAAGATAACCTTTGGAAGTAGTTTCTTAGCCTCCGAGCCCGTTTTGAACGTTTTGTAGCTAGTGAGAAAATGTAAGAATAGAAAGCTGCGGGACCTCGTAGGGTTGCCAAATCACCCCAAAAACGTTTTAACACACGTAAATAACTGTTTAAAACACTATAATGAAACTTGTTGTGTGTATTAGAAATTTTGACAAAATGATGTTTTCTCTCTCTTCCTTTCTCTTTCTCTCTCCTAGGTTACAAAGTGAAGTGAAATGAAATGTAATGAATACATGTTTCTAAACCTTTTTATTTCTATTGCAAATTGTAATTATTGTCAGATGTAAATGGGAAACTGAAAAATGATAATTATGATTGATTAGGGTGGATGCCATGCCAGCGATTTATCGCTGATATCATGCTCACGTGGGTTTTTTAGGATGGAAGAATGACGACAAAAAAAGGCGATGTGTAATTTAATTATTATTATTGTAATTTTTATAGGTCATTGTAAATTGAATAACTGTCTTATGTAGTCTCTTGTTACATAAAAGTTATAATTGAAATTTGTTAATATGCATTGGATGCTAGTTTTAGGGATACTTAGGAAATGTGCATCTAATCACCGGTTCAATTTGTTTCTTAGTTGTGTATGGCAAAAAAAAAGGGTTTGATTTATACATAGTAAATTGAAATTGAAGTTAATATATTGTAGTACTTTCTCAGTATTCTATAAATGATTAAATTAATTACTGGGTTATCTTCTTACCTTGCAAACATAATAAAGAGTTTTAATGGGAACACTCAACCTTAATAAAATATTCATGCATAACTTGCCTGCATGTGTGATCCTTTTTACCATATAAGGAAATTAAGACCGTAGAACGAACTTAAGCTTTGCACTCGATGGAACACTTTAGGTTAGGTAAATAAAACCCCTAGTTGGAGTTTACCATCATAGTCAATATGTTTAGCGACATGGTCGTGAACCCATATTTTAGGAATGTCATGGTCCAACTTTATCCAGAGTATGCGGTTTCCTTCTAGTTTTGGTAATCGCGAGAAGAATGCCCTCTCTTTATGTCCAACACCAGGTTGAGTGGCGAAGACCGCTTTGGAAGTCACCTTTTGAGTCCTTGTTTGAAGGAACGACTAAACAGTGTTACCTTGGTTTCTATCCAAATAACATATTGGTATCTTCTTGAAGGTGGTTTAGTATAGAATATGTCCGCTTGCCTTAAAATCATATATAGTTGAGGCGTAGATCATTAGGTGCATATTGGAATTAAACTAAACCCTAGTGGATTTTGTATGTTAACTTGTGGGTAGAAAACTATAATTTAACTCCTTGCATGCTGAAATTGAGTTGAAAGATGTTGATTTTAGAGAACCTTAGAAAGTGTAATCTTGTCCCTTAATCCCTTGTTATGTCGTTTTATAGTAAGGAATAAAGAATATTTCTTATGCAATCGTGTAATGCTAGGATATGGGATCTTCATGAACCAGATCACTTGTGTTCATGTGTAGTTTATAATGCTCCTAGTATGTACTTCCTTAAGATGTCAGACAAGTGCTTTCGTAACTCTTTTGTTTTGAGATGATGCTAAGAACGAGACCTTAGTGCAATGTAAGAGCATATCATATAATGCTGCACACGAGATTGGAGATTAGGATTAAGGTCAATCTTGGAGTCCTTATAACTTAATTAAATTTTTTCATGCGTTGCAAAGAATATAAATTACCTTGGTGTGACCAAACGTCGAGAAAACAAAAGATATACATATAAAAATCAAATTTGGAATTCAACAAATTATTGAACTATAATAATAATGGTAGTGAAATAACTATTCCGTGATCGAAGGATGTTCTTGGAAAAAAAGGCTATCTTAGATCTATGTCTTCCTTAATCCCAAGATTTCATCTTGACATCACGTTAGGTTCACTTGTGTAGCAAGGGTAGATTTTAAACATGAAATAAACGTTTGAGAAGCATATTCTTAATATAAGAACAAGATAATTAAGTAAGGTATATGTGATTTGAAATTGTGCCAAGCAAGCAATTAAATTATGGAAAGTTCCACAATGCATAAAGGAAGCCAACCTAAATTGATCGAACTATAAATTAAAGGTGGAATGAGCTTAAGATCTTGTAGATGAAAAAAAAAAAACTATCCTTGCACAATAATGTTCTTAGCATGTTAATCATAACTAAGATGTAATTAAAGAAATGATCTGTTGTGGGTTCACCGTTCCTGAAGTCATGTTTCTTGTGGTTGGGTCATTGTTGGTATTTGTTCATTGCAAGAAGTGTGGCATTGACATGCCTATGTTGTTTTCTTGAGTCTATGTGAGTCGATGACTTATGTGATTGTCATATGTGAGTCAAGTTTCTATACTTGGAGCCCTTGCTGTGTTGTGTGTAGCGTGCATTGTAAGTCAAAAAAAAATTCCTAGTATTTTACTGTTGTCATTGCATGTGTAAAATGTGGGCTCTACATGCCTTAAGATCCCTGAGGCAAAAACATGTTAAATCTTCGACGGGTGATTTCTCAGACTCCATGGAACCTAGAGACGTCTCATCAGATCTGAGATCTCCAAGTCAAGGCCTTATAAGAAATCCTATCACGGTTCTATCCATCTCCATTCAATTCTCTCCCTATCCTATTATTTACAAACACACAAAATAGTGTAGTCTGAGTTATTATAAGGCTACCAGATGTTGTATTTTGAAAAAGGTAGCTTGTGGGACCAAACCAACTACGTCAACATATCGGGGTGGCTAGGTGAACACTAGTGGAGGATTTTTTTTGGTTCCCTACGCTCCCCATGCTTTCGGGCTACCTTGTCTGGGTGTAGTCCCTTAAGAGCCCTTAGGCCAAAACACACTATATCTTTTACAGGTGATTTCTTGGACTCCGTGGCACCTAGAGATGTCTCATTAGATTCGAGACCTCCATTTCAGGGCCCTCTACGAAATCCTCTCATGGTTATCTCCATCTCCATTCGGCTCTCTCGTTGTCCTATTGTTTACAAACATGCAAAATATTACAGTCTGAGTCAGTGTACGGCTCCCAGACACCTTAGTTTGTAAACGGAAGCTCGTGGGACTGAACGAACTACGCCAACATGTTGAGGTGGCCAGGTGAATGCTAGTGGAGGATTTTTTTGGTTCCCTATGCTCCCCATGCTTTTGGGGTACCTCGTCCAGGTGTAGTCCCTTAAGAGCCCTGAGGCCAAAACACACTATATCTTCGACGGGTGATTTCTTGGACACCGTGGCACCTAAAGACGTCTCGTTAGATCCAAGGCCTCCATGTCAGGGCCATCTACATAAGTTTCTTGTGGTTTTCTCCATCTCCATTCGGTTCTCTCGATGTCCTACTATTTTTAAATGCGTGAAATATTGTAGTCTGAGTCAGTGTATGGCTACCAGACGCTATAGTTTACAAACGGAAGCTCGTGGGCCCGAACCAACTATGCCAACACGTCAGGGTGGCTAGGTGAACGCTAGTGGAGGATTTTTTTTGGTTCCCTACACTACTTGTTCTTTCGGGCTACCTCGTCCGGGCATAGTCCCTTAAGAGCCCTGAGGCCAAAACATGTTATATCTTCGATGGGTGATTTTTCATACTTAGTGACACCTAGAGATGTATCGTCAGATCCGATAACTCCATGTCGGGGCCCTCTACAAAATCCTCTCACTATTTTCTCCATCTCCATTTGGTTCTCTCGTTGTCTTATTGTTTGCAAACACACGAAATACTATAGTCTGAGTTAGTGTAAGGTTGTCCATTGCCAATCACCTAAATAATATAGGTGGTGAAATAAGAATTTTAATAAGATATTTTTACAATATAGGTGGTGAAATGAGAATTTCTATTTGTTGTTCATTTCTAATATTTAATTTCTCTTAGTTTCACTTGGATTCAAGAATAATAAATTCTCTACTAACAGTGCCAACCACGTGAAGGTGGGAGCTTTTTTGGCACCACTAACCTACATAAACATGTTAGTAAGCAATTAAATAGAATTTTAAATCATACAAAATTTAAACAAAATCATTTAAGTAAATATTCAAATTAAATTCATAAAGAACATACCTTTGTAAATTAAATGCAATGAACCACAAATATCAAATCTATTCTTGATAGTAGCAATAATTGCTTCATGATTTGATTCATGAACCTTCCACAGATTCTTGTTTGATGGCCAACCTTGATATTTTATCAATTTAATATTTTTTGTAAGGACCAAATGTGAATAGTGAAGTATCTTTCGATGTACTTCATAATCTTCAAACAACCAAATGTTTAATTTTTTGATAGGATATCATCGAAGCCAAGTTCTAGTGACTACCACTAACCCAGTGGGATACTCAAGGTCTTCACCATCAATGACTATGGAAGTCAATTTTTTTCCCCATCTGCACAACGAGACAAGAAGTAGTATGTTCCCTCTTCATTAAATTCTGTCGCAATAACTGCAAAAACATGCCCTATATATCACAAAGTAAAATTGTTCAGTAAATTTAAAAATACATTAAGAGTTGACCATTTAATAATTTATAAATCTAAAACATGGCATGTACATATATGTATGTACCTTGTTGCACTAAATTAGAGACTTGGTCAAAGTCAAGTGATGTTGTCATTTGATCTGAAGACCCTACAAGTTGTAATGCTCGTGGAACTTAATGTGTGTTGAGTGGAATTAGAGGTCTACAAATCCATTCATCCACCCACTATTGTGACTCACATTCATTCCACGCAAAATCAATGGATGATATACAAAAATATTTCATGCACCTAGTATAAATAATCCAAGCATTTACATTTGAACTACAAAATGAGTTCATATCACTTGATCCTGCAACTGTCATACAATCTTCAAAGTTTGCTAGATGTTTTTCCTCTATCAACCAAAAATATCTATGAACCGTTGATCTCTCTTGAGATTCATGGCTCATATTCTTGACACACCAATCAACAATGTTTTTTGCATCTGTAAATTTAGCACCATCCTTGAACTTTAACTCTTCTTTTGTAAGTGCTCTTTTCACACATGCTCCTACACCATCATTCTCTCCTTTTCCATGCCCTGCCTCAGTAAAAATCTAGATATGTTGTACATTTGTTTCTTTGTACATCCTTCGTAGCCAATAAAATATCTATGCATTCTTGAATTTGTATGTGCAGTTATCTGACCAAATGTAATGTTGATCAAAACTAATGTTCCTCTCATTCAAGTTCGCATAAAACACCTAGAAACACCCTTGTACATATTTTATAGAATGTTTTTAATCATCGCTGATGTAGAAATGATACTCTCTTAATATTTTTTGATCTTGCTTAGTGCTTTCAAGAGAGTGCATGAATGCTATATGCCTGAAAATAGAAACGTGCACTGAGTTATAATATTGAGACTGAACCTCCATTTGTGACTGAACCTAAAAAAATAGTACCAAGTAAGAATGTGTCTTTGCTTAGCTTGAATTGTTCATCCAACCATCAAGCTCTATGTGTGTGTTTTGCATACTCATAAAAAATTTCCTCTCTGAATTTGACCATATATTCTGATATAGGTAATTTTTTTCAAACAAGCTCACACCTCTTAGATTATTTTTCATCTTTTAATTGATATACCACCGATTTATATTTGGTGAAATCAACCAATTCTTTTCCTATTGAAATAAATTTTTAGATTGGGCAAGCCACTGCATACATTTCACAATCCAAACATGCTTTGTTATATAAAAAAATGTCTTGTTGATTTTTCACAAAATATTTTCGGAATAAATTCCCTTGAATATTTTTGTGGGACATTTAATTCACACTCCTGCAACATGATGTCAGTATGTAAAACACAATGTATTTGACAAAAAATATCATAATGCATTGAAAATTCAACATGATGCCTGCAACAAAAAGTGGTACATGAGTGATTGATTTTCACATAAAATGGTTTGCTCATTTCAAAGAATCTTTGGATAATGTTAATTTGAATATTTTCATTCTTAAACTTAGAGAACAATCCTGTTTGAGTCATATCTAAGAAATATTTTGCACATGATTCATGATTACGAGAACCTATTCTTATTTTTACTGTATTTCTTCTATTCGGTGACACCCTTGTGTTCTCATTCCAAAATTTTAAAATTAATTCTTCTAGAATATGAGATGTATTATTGTCTTTTTGTGGAAGCCTACTAGAGAAAGCCCAATAGTAATTGTTATTGACTGACTCAAGACATTTACATCTCTCATTTGCTTTCATTATTGTTTTTCTGTTTAGCTTCAAAGCACTGCTTGCATTTATTAAATGGTTTATCACTTACTTTATAATTATTAAGTGCACGCCGTGTAACATTACTATCTTTGGTGTCTTTTTCCACCTACAGTTTGGTATGCTTTATGTATGTTTTCAACAATTAAAACATTTTGATCAACAACATTAGATGTTATTAACCCCAGGGTATTCATTATAGGTCTCATCTTAATTAATTTCATCAATGTAACAAATAATTGACATCTTTGTGTGTCATTTAAATTCTCAAAGTAATTATCCCAAATTCCACTAGCTTTTCTTCTCGCATTTCTTTCAGACATTTTGTTAGGCATTGGTTTTATAATGTTTTAATCAATTTCAATTAAGTGAATTGATTTTCTTTGTAAAATGGAAGGAGGTGTTCTTAGAGGTGAAGATTCGTTTACAAGGTTACTTTCTTCATTAAGTGTTTTCATACAAATTTCAGGGTTAACATTTGGATTTTCAGGTAAGGGTTCAACAATTGGATTCATATCAATTTCTTCATCCATACCAACATTATCATTCAATTCAATATCATTATTCATTGAAAAATCATTATTCTCTACATTTTCATTATGTATTTCATCCCCATTTTCTAATACATTAGCTACATTTGATATAGTGGATGTACCTTGCCCTGCTCAAAGTTTTTGCATTCTCTTCAATTTATTTTTTCTCTTCTCTTCCAATTTCTCTGGTGTCTTGCTCTTGACTTTCCTCTTGTCCTTAGCTTGACGTTTATTACTCATGATTAGAAAAAATCAACTAGTGGGGTAGGGGAAAAAATGAACTACTAAAAAATCGTGCAAGAATGTAGAGAAAATTGCAAGCAAAAACATAATGTTTGCATAATTCCCGTGAAAGAGATGAAAGGCACATTGGGGGCCACAATATATAAACAAAGAAAAATGCGTATGCAGTATAACGTGTAGTCGTTTTGTATTTTCTCTTTTTCCAAGCCATGCCTCAAGTTTTGGGATCCAGTTTGGATCCCCAAGCCTGAGGCATGGACCTGTTTAAACACAAAAAATGTGTTATTGCAAGAAAATGTAAAAATGCCACTTCCTCTATGATAAATCAAACTGAAACAATCGATCCATTTAAAAAAAAATTATACCACCACGTAGAGTAGAGTTTCTTCTTTCTAAAAATATAATTTTTCAAATTTTCTGACTAATATAAGGTTTCCATATTATTTATTTTATAACTATTCCTTTTTATAGCTATTTTTTGAAGTGTAAATATGTTTATCTTTCACGGTGTATCTTTTTTTGGTTGATTGAAATTTAAAAAAAAATATACTAGCCCAAACTAGGCATAATTCTATACATATTAAAAAAAAAATCTAATTTTTGATATTTTTTGAGGTAGTTAGGGGGGCACGGTTATAGCTCTGTTATTTTTCAAAACATAAAATTTATGTACTAGAAAAATCATAAATAAAAAAATATTCACTATAAAAATATAAAAACATGAAGCCTAAACTAGATGCTCCTAGCTAGGGGAGAGACACCAGTAGTGGTGCACCCTATGTTAGGGGGCCCACAAAATAAATTCTATAAAATGTGGGAACCTGATTTTTTCACCAGCACGTAGTTTAAGATTTTTTAAAATTACACATATTTTTTTGAATGTTGAATTGGAGGGAAAAATATATTTTGAATTTATTTAAAATTGTAAATTTTAGTTACACTACATTTTGGTTGGGACCCATACTTGATCATGGGTGAAAATGGTTGAAAATTTAAATTTTCAAGAAAATCCTACATGTCATGATATGATTGAGTGTTGTCATGTCAAAAATGACTAATCACCAGGTACCTTTATGAAAACTATTGGGTGTTTTGTATTCAAGACACTATATCCACAATTGGACCCCGCTCAACTATTGGTGTCTTTCCCCTATCTTTCTATCAAAGGGTTTTTAAAAATACCAAATGGTGCTCAAAAAATGGTGGGGGGGCACAAAAGTCACTATATTATGTTTTTTTAACAAAAACAGGAGCATCTGTTGGTATTTTAGTTGTTTGACCCACTTAAACTTATCCGTTTTCAATAAAATTTAGTATCTTAGAAACTAGACTCAAAATTCTACGATTCATATTTCTACAACATCTTCCAATTTTGAGTGTAACTATTTCGAAAAACTCATACAAGTTGAAGTGTTTTTTTTTTCAGAAAAATGCGTCCACTTAAGACCCCCTTTTAGCCCCCCAACTTGGCGCACTTACCCACTTGTGAAATGTGAAAGACATGGCTTACCATACCTTTTAAACCTATGAATATTTAAGTTCATATCAAGGTCCTACTGAGATATTAAATAACTTGTTCTTACCCTTGTTCGTTGTGTTTAGCTAATAATGCACCTATGACAAATTATATGGCAGACGTATATAAAAGCAATGGGTTTTTTGGGATATGTGGCATGAGTATCAAAGGATTTGATAGATATTATTTCATCTTGGAGAAATTATCTTAACAGTCTTGATTCCATTTAAATTGTACATCTTTCTTGAGAAACTGATTGAAGATATAACACTTGTCTACTAGTTGTGATATGAGCTATTTGATGGATTGTATTGTTCCTTGAAGACCTCGTAACTATCTAAGGTTTTATGGACTTGAGGAATTTCCATAATAGTCTTGGCCTTTGTGAGGTCAACTTCTATACCTTGCCTTGAAATGATGAACCCCAATTTTTTTCCCAAAGTTACATTGAACACACATTTCTTTGGATTGAGTTGGACGTTGTATTCCCATAACCTTTCGAAGATGCGTCTCAAAACTATTGGATGATGAACTCTTTTTTTATTTTACTAATATATCATCTACATAGTCTTCCATAATTTCATGCAACATGTCATGAAAGATGACTATTATAGCTCTTTATAAATGGAACTGACATTTTAAAGGCCAAAAGGCACCACCTTGTAGTAAAATGTTACCCACGGTGTAGTGAATGTAGTTTTGGGTTAATCCTCTTCGGAAATTTGGATTTGATAATAACCAAAAAAACCATCCATTAAAGAGATAATTTCATGGTCTGTCATGGAATCAATGATCATGTCAATATTTAACAACAACAAGTCATGTTTCAGACATGCTTTATTTATATCATAAAAGTTTGTACAGATTTTGATTACTAGGATTTTCTTAAAAAATAGTACAATGTTTGATATCCACTCATAATATTCAATTATTTTATGAATATTTCTTCTAAAATTTTTGTAGCTCTACTTTTACTAGTAATGTAACTTTGGGATGCATCTTTCTAAGTTTTCACTTGACTAGTTTTGCTTCTAGACGAACAACAAGATGATATACCACAAGGAAAGAATCTAATCCTATCATTTCCTTGTATGATAATGCAAATACATCTTGGAATTCAACAAGTAGTGATGTAAATTCTTCTATTTTTGATTCTATTAGGCATGCACCAAATTGTAAGAGCTTGGGATGATCACTTGTGTCAATGTTGATGCTAATGGTTTCCTCTTCTAGCATTTTTTATGTGTCTTTTTCTTGAAAAGAGTTGTAGGTTGATGTAGATCCTATGTTTGATTGGAAGAAGCTTCACCTTTCACTAGTG
The DNA here is from genome assembly GCA_019776745.2 of Taxus chinensis. Taxonomy (NCBI): domain Eukaryota; kingdom Viridiplantae; phylum Streptophyta; class Pinopsida; order Cupressales; family Taxaceae; genus Taxus; species Taxus chinensis. The sequence goes on from CM034146.1 coordinate 370,445,936, forward strand.
CCCGAGAAATTTTTTTACTAGGAGATATGTATTTTTTATTTTTTTATTTTTTATTTTTTAGATATCCATGAGGTTTTCACTATGAGAGATTTAGTTTTTCATTATTTAATTTTTCTGTTTTTCCTTTTTTATGATTGGGGTACTCGAGTTCTTCACCAAAATAATAATTTTCATTCAGTTTGATATTAAATCCCCTTCTTGTGATCGGAA